>CM029518.1:2073016-2098827 GCA_017140615.1 Eucalyptus cladocalyx | reverse complement strand
TCAAGGCGACGATAGGGGCATTGACCATGGGATAGTTGGTAAGAAAGCCTTTAAATTCAATGCTGTTTAATATGCATGTTATTGGATGCTAGAATTGTTTGTTTGAATCGCTCCGTTTCTAATTCGGTGTTGAATTGGAAACGCAGGTGTTAGTTGATTAAAACTACACCATGGCCCGATCGGGCCAGAACTCCTGCTAAGAGAGCGTGGGCCGTGACTCGGTGTAGAATCTTGACAGGGTCAATGCTCGAGGAAAAGTGAAATAGCGCCGGTTGTGGCTAGCACTAATGGTGAAGCACCACCTTTTGTTAGTCTTGAGGTAGTAGCCCCCGATGATCCTAAGTTCGATGGGATCATTAGTGTATTGGAAGCGATAGCTCTGAGATTAGATAAGCAAGTTTCTGATTGAAACGCTTCACTCTAAGGGCCTTCGATTACCGCGTTGTTGTTGCGTGTGAGGCCACCCTTGCTCTTTTTCTTGCCCGTTGCTCTGTTAGCTGCGAATGTTGAAGGTCCACCAAGGATTGTGGTCGTGTAAGACCAATCCATAAATTGGTGAGCAATTCCTAAAATTGAATCCACCATTGTTCATCGGATAGGAGATCCCGAAGTTGCCGCTTCATGGGTTGAAGCTTGAGAAAGTATCTGCATTGTTGATGTGCAACGAGTGTGATAAAGTAGTCTTGGCAATTTACTGTTAGAGGGAGTTGCAACACTTGGTGGATGACTACCTATGAAACTATCTTCCAAGAAAGTCTGTCAGTGAAATACTTTCCTTGAAGCCTTCAATGACAAGTGCTTCTCTGAGATTGCGAGAGAAAGGTGAAGGTGGCAGAATTCCAACGTCTTCAGAGTTCCCATCTTGTTGATGAGTATGAGGCAAAGTTAGTTGAACTTTCGCGATATGCCCCTAGTAGATGAAAACCCGGAAATAAAGTGAGGAGGTTTAAGTATGGGTTCGACTAGACTTGAGGGATATACTAGTCTCCCTAGACTTAATGAGTTACAACGACATATATTGGAGAGCCTAGAAAATTTAAAAGACTAATGAGAGAGCTACCTCATGTGGATCGAGGTTTAGCTCTCATCGAGAGAATATCCTTCAAGGGAAGAGACCTATGTCTCTGGAGACAAATCCAATGCTCCACCTTTCAAGTTGAGTGGATTCATTAGGCCGATGTCGATATAGCTAGTACGAGTACCTAGAGGGGGTGAATAGGTATATAAAAGATTTTTCTTGATGATTGCACAAAACTTAGACCGTTAAAGGATTTGCAACAATTAATAATCAATGTAAGAAAGTAAAGGATAAAAAAAGAATTTAACACGCGGTTTATAGTGGTTCGGCTTGATTCAAGCCTACGTCCACTCTTACGTGACGACTTATTGGCTGGATTCCACTATGAACAAAGAGATGTTACGGTGGTGATCTTCCTTGATTTCTAGGTGTAGATGATCTACCACACTCGCTCAAGGTAACAAGTATAAACACTCTCTGTGTGGCAATTTTGCTCAAGTTTGTATCGACTAATAATCAAGGTTCTTCGGACTAAATTTCTCTCGATCCCACTTCTAAAAACAACTAGAGCGTCTTCCTTTTATACTCCTTTATGCCATCATTTGGCACCCACCAAAGGAATTCCTCCAATCTACTAGTTGGACGGTCAATCAAGAAGATCGTCGAACTATTTAAGAATACGAGCGGTAGCCCATCAAATCCACTGTTCGTAGCAATCGGGATCTTGGTTTCCAAGAATAGAGCATTCCAAGAATATTTACATCGACCATCGGATCTTCAATCGATCTGAATACGAATAAAGAATCCGTTATTTTTATCAGCAGGGGATCTACTCAGGAAGGATAGGATCAAATCCTCAACCATATACTTCGGTTAAAGTTTCCTTCGTCACTGAATTAGAAAAGGCGTAGGTGAGAATAGTCTTGCCAGTCTTAGTCTGCAGTGATCATAAAGTCTTGGACTTTAGCTGTCGGTTACCAAATATCCAGACTAGGCCAATCAATGAACGTTTTGTCCAAACTTAAAATATTCTGGAAGATTTCTCCAACAATCTCCCCTTTTTGATGGTGACAAAACTTTCTTAACAGATTTGAACAACTTTGACACGCAACAACATTTCTCAAGTAATATGGCTATCGCATAAAGATTAATAAATCAACCGGACTTTGCATCCCGGAGAAAGGGTAGTTGTCTTTCATGAGTAATACCATACAACAACACTTGATATAAATGCAACAGTCAAGCATCCAAGTCTAAATCTACACGATTCGGTCAATTCAAGTTCAAGTTCACACCCATGTTCACTCAAGTCAAACAAACATATTCAACCACAAATTTAAATTCAAAGTTTAAAGTTCAAATTGCAATTCTCCCCCTTTTTGTCATCATTAAAAAAAGTGAGAAAAGAGTCGGGTCTTCTTGGGAATGCGCACTGTCAAAATCTCCCATCGGTACATGCGATCCCTAGCCTCTTGATCTTCCCGTAGATGAGCTACCTCTTCTCCTTTGGCATTGGCTTGAATTTGAAGAGCGAGGTCTTTCAATTGATCCACTAAGGGTAACAGAAGATGCTTGTCTAGCATTCTTCATGACTTGAAGTTCACGATCTAGAGCATAGATTTGACCCTTCATTTCCAGGAGAAGAACATCAAGAATACGACGAAAATCTCTTTGTATTATCCGTCGTGTGCTCGCATTTGCTTTCTCAGATGGAATGAATGCGGAGACGGTAGATGGTGCGTATAATCTTACTTGATTTGGAGTCAACGTATACGTGTCCTTTTTCAGGTGATTGAAAACCTGAACTATGCAGGTCTTCGGGATTGTCTTAAACCTTCACTATCGCGCATGAGGTGTAGACCTTTCTTGCTCGCCGACTCCCCTAATCTCTAGGACATCAAAAGGGGAAGAGTGATCATGCTCTTACGTATCTTGATTTCCCTTTTCTCAGGTTCAACTCAGACTTTTCTTTCTCTCCTTCTCTTTCTTCTTTGCTTATTTCTCCTTCTCTTTCTGCTCTTCTTCTTCTCTGTTCTTGGCTTTCTCTCTTCTTCTCTCTGTTTCTTACGAAGTTCTCCGGTTGAGCATGAGCGTCGTTCTTGTTAATGCATGGATAGTGGGATCTTCATCCTCTTCATCTTCATCCTCCCGAGGATGAGAGTTCTTTTCTTAACTTTTCGGTGGGGGCTCAATGGCCTCCTTTCCTTTCTCTTTGAAAGCGAGGCAGGCTGGAGACTTAACTTTGAATCTCTCCATTGCCTTGGGAAAGTTCTTGAGAACGCATCTTCGTCGGCATTTTCAGACCTATCACCATCTTATCGCATGGTCGGAACACAAAGAGTGTGTGGAGAGTTTAATGTTGAATGTGTGAAAATCTTGGTCACCAGACATGGATGGTAATTGTCCTTGTCTTTCAACATTGCTTTCTGTACATGTGGAAAGAAAATGGTGTGAGGAGAGAGAACTTCCGTCGAGTTGATCGCGAACATCAATTTTGCTTCGCAATTAGACACGCGGTCTTTGATGCATAGACTTGGTGCGAAGACGAGTTAATCCAATTTTATGAAGCACGATGTTGATGGCATTCATCCTTGAGTAGGTAATTTTCTTCTGCGGCCATCCTATCTTTTACAGCTCCAGTAGAGCAATTGAGACTTTGATTGGATGATAACGTCCTCGTTCAACTCAGTATAATACGCCAACATGTCCACATCTACCACGTAGACTCGGTCACCGAACAGGAATGAAATTCTATTCGCATCTAAAAAGCTGAGATTTGAATAAGAAATATGCGGTCGGTTAATGCCATAACCATCCGTGGTGTGAACAAAATTTCTCAAGTTGAAGCAAATTGAACTTTTCTCTTAAGTTCATGTTGATGGCATCCAAGTCAAAATCGACACTTCTAGGGTTTATTACCCCTCTTTCACGATCTGAAATACATTCTCACGATCCTTTGATTTGAACAAATCCATCGATTTCCTTTCACCTTTCTTTTTTTGCCACACCCATTCTAGGTTTGAATTCAATGAACATTCCCAGTCATCATCATTCCCTTCAATCCAGATTTTGTCTTTAGTAAGCGAGGATCACTTTGAATATTCTTGAAGTCGTCCTCCGCCTTTCCTTCGGAGCAACTCCTAATTCCTCCATTTTCCCTTGAAAAAAGATACTCATTCCCATAATTTTGTGCTTTTCAACGCCGCGATAAAGCTTATAGATAAAGAAGGGTTTTTGGACTCTTACGAGGGTCGGCGTCCTCGATTATCTCTTCCTCAGGATGTTGACTTGCCTTGTGGGGTAGAAGCGATGGCGCGTGGATGAGTGAAGATCGAACTGTCGGCTAACTTGATAAGTCTTCTTCCTCGGTGAGATCGAAATGTGTCGGTCCCCTTCTCCATTCTTTGTGGTCCCTTGCTTGCGATTCTTGATGATTTCCTCGAAGAAGACATCTTTCTTTGTCGTTTGGAAGATTCCTTCACTTGCTTTCCCAAGAAAAGATGACCACTTTCTCGAAGATGAACAAGTAGTAAAAACGGGATTGGGAGGAGAGTGCCTTTTAGGGTTTTTGAAGATTGGGAAAAAGAAAAGCTGTATATATATAACTCAGTTTTGAAAAGGGAAGTTCAATCGGCACGAGGAAAGTGTACGAACACTTTTTTTTTAAATCAATAGCGCAAAATTAATTCTTTTGAAAAGACAAGTGTACGGAGACTACAAAATAATCCGAACGAAAGTTCATACCTTTTGAGTTTAGATAAAATAACAACTTATAGTCTATAGCCATGAATAATAGAATTAAAGGGTTTTGAGTCGCGAAGTTGGTGAGTCTCTAGATTTTAACTTCTTCAACTTCAAAATGTTGAGTCTAGACGGATAAAGTCGAATTGATTTTTCTCCAAAGGCTTTGTGAATATATCCACTAGTTGACTCTTTGAATCAACAAATTGAATCAAGATTTCTCCATTTTGAATATGATCTCTAATGAAGTGATGTCGAATCTCTATATGCTTTGCTCTTGAATGAAGGATTGGATTTTGGTGAGATTGATCGCTGGTGTTGTCACATCTGATCTCTGTGCATGAGTCTTCAATCCCAAAGTCTTGTAGCTATTGTTTTATCCATAGAATTTGCGAACAACGGCTTCAAGAGCTACATACTAAACCTGTTGTTGAGAGGCCCGGTGCTTTGCTTCCTTGAAAACCAAGACATCTTGTTTCCAACAATGGCAAGTTCCAGTGCTTTTCTATCGACTCTATGACGCAAACGGATCTGGCGTCACAGTATCTATAAGATTAAAGTCTCCCTTCTTAGGATACCAAAGACCCGATGCTTGAAGATGATGCAGCGTATTTGATAATACATTTCGCAGCAACTGAGATGAGATTCTCTAGGATCGATTGAAACCTAGCACGGATACAAACACTCAACAAAATGTCGGTCTAGAAGCGGTAAGATAAAGAAGTGATCCGATGATGCTCATGCGACTTTTGATCAACTTTCTTCCCTTCTTCATCTTTGTCTATCTTCAAGAACATGACATTGGTATGTCGGTCTTTGCACTTTTCCAGTCCAAACCTTTTGACAAGATCATTAGCATATTTTTCTTGATAAATAAAAGTTCCTTCCTTCAATTGTTTTATTTGAAGACGAAGAAAGAAGCGTTAACTCTCCCATCATACTCATTTCAAACTCATCTTTGCATGGACTTTGAAAATTTCTTACCTGAGACTTTCATTAGAGGATCCAAAAAAATATAGATCACATATATTTGAACAAGTAAAAAGGCTTTTGTTTTCCTTTTTGATAAATAAGGTAGTATCTACTTTACCTTTGACAAAACCATTATGTATTAAAAACTTACTTAGTACAATGTCGTACCAAGCTCGAGTCTTGCTTTAAAACATACAAGGCCTTTTCGATCGAAGGCGATCGAAAACTTCTTTGGGTCTTCAAACCCGGTGGTTGTTCCACATAAACTTCCTCATGGATAAATCCATTTAGGGCAGCACTTTTGAGCGTCCATTTGGAATAACCTGAAATTTTTATAACAAGCAAACGCAAGTAATAGACGAATAGCTTCTAACCTTACTCTTGGTCGTAAGTCTCGTCATAGTCTATTCCTTCTTCTTGCGTATATCCTTTGGCCACGAGTCTTGCTTTGTTTCGTACGACTTTTCCTTTCTCATTCATCTTGTTCACGAATACCCATTTGGCTCCGATAACAGTTTTACCTTTTGGTTTAGATGTCAATTCCCGGACATCATTAATGTTGAAGCCATCGAGCTCTTCTTGCATAGCTTCAATCCGGCTTTCATGAGATAAAGCTTCTTTTATGCTTTTTGGTTCAATTTCATAAATGAGAGCCACAACACTAGATTCTTCACGCCTTTTTGATCAGATGCGGATTCCTTCATTGATTTCGCCAATAATGAGATCTTTGGGATAGTGGACTTATGCTACCGATTCTTGGTTGATTTGTCAGTTGATGATCTCTTTCTTTATTTGAATCTTCATGAGCATCTTGATCTTTGGTCTTCAAAGTCGAGATGCTTCTTGAGTTGTAAGCCTTGGAAGGTGCGGGCGGTTCGAGACTCTTCATCTTTGGTCAGTGTTGGATTCATCTTGCGTTGAGTCTTGGAATTTGACATTCATTGATTCCTCACGAGTGACTCTTCTTGTTATAGACTCTGTAGGCTTTGCTTGATGTAGAATATCCAAGGAAGATGCCTTCATCGATCTTTGAATAACTCGTATGGAGTTTTCTCTAGAATAGGTCTTAGGAAGACTCTGTTGATGATATAGCATCTTTGTTGAAACGGCTTGGCCCAAAATCGTGAAGAAATTTTACTTTCAATTAAAGAGTTCGGCCATTTCTTGAAGGATCTATTCTTTCTTTCCACAACTCCATTTGTTAAGTGTATGGAGAAGAAAACTCATGATTAAAGTCAGATTTATCACAAAATCTTGTAAAATCTTGATTTTCAAATTCACTTCCATGATCTATTCTTATACTTGAGATAACACACCATTTTTCATTTTGAACATTTTTAGCAAATTTTTCAAAGTACGAAAAAGGTTTCCGACTTACTTACCAAGAAAATATACCCGGAGTAAAACAGAGTAATCATCCTGATTACTAGATAATATTTCTTACCTCGATGCTACCAGGTTCTTGTTGGTCGAAGAGATCCATATCGACAAGCGTAGTACATGATTAGTAGAGACATGATTTATTGGCTTAAATGAATTTCTTACCTTTTCCCCAGAATACATGGAGTGCATGAATCGGACTTTTGGTATAGTAATTTTGGTAGACCTCGAACAAGCTGCTTTGATGAGATTTTGGCTAATTGCTTCATGTTGACATGACCAAGCTTTTGTGCCATAAGCTTGCTTCGTCTTGAATTGAGATTAGGCATTGCGATTCATTTGGTTTCATATCCAAGAGATAGATGTTTCCATGCCTTGACCCATGAAAGCCCCGAGTAGAGTCTTTACTAGTTCGAACATATTCCTTCTTGAAAGAAGATCTTAAAACCCGATATCACACAATTGGTGATCTTGAGAAGATTGTAATTGAGTCCTTCCACTAAGGAAACATTACTTATTGTGAGATTTCAATTTCACGTTCCAAATCCCACAATGCTTCCTTTCTTCATTTCCTCCAAATGAAACTTTTCCACCATTTACTTGAATAAGCTTTTGAAGCAATTTGAGTCTCTGTCATGTGTCTTGAACATCCATTGTCAAGATACCACTTTACCTTCTTTTTGACAGAGACTGCATTTAAAAGAGAGTCTCCAAGCTTTCTTTGGTACCCAAATTTTCTTGGGTCCTTTGGCGTTAGTAGGATAAGCATTATTAGGCCATATTTTCTTAACGAGGCTTCCAAACCATAGGACACTCTTTTTAAAAGTGATCTTTGGTTACCTTTGAACACCTTAGAGCATTTCGACCTCTGATTTTACAAAAACTTTCTTGAAATGATTTTTATAATCCTCTCTCGCGGTCTTTTCTTAATTCTTTCTTTTACTTTAGGAAAATCAATTAAGGGATTGTTTAACTATCATACCTAGACCAGACTTATTGAAGTAAGGTCTTTGAGCTTGAAAGAACTTTTCAAGTTTTTCGGACCCTATTGAAAATTTCTTCGAAATATTTGATAGGTCGATTTTTAAAAGATCATTTTCTTTCAAAGACTATTTTCATTTTCTTTAAGAGTGGAAACATTCAAGTCTAAACTTTTAACTCTTTCTTCTAAAACATTTTCCTTTTGTTTTAGAGCTGAGGTTTTTCCTTTTTTAAGTTCGGAATTTTTTTAAGTCTTAAGACTAAAGCACAGTTCATCAATGTATTTAGAGACTTTGACAGGAATTTTAAAATCACTTACCTCAAATTCACTGTCTGAGTCTAATCCAGTACGCAGTGCGATTGTGCCATCGAGACACGGGTTGGCATATTCCTCATCACTTTCTTCACCACTTTGTATCGCTCCAGGTTTTCGAAGCTTTGAGAGCTTTTCGAGATTTTCAGCTTTTCCTCTCTTCTTCTTCAGAAGAGGACGGTTAGTGCGATGTGTCCCTTTTTCTTACATTCCATGCAGACTACATCTTTGTTTGGTTCCTCATTATCAACAAACTTGGTTTTGCTGTTTTTACGGCTTTGTTTCTTTGAGTTGAACCTTCTTCCTTTTCTATTGACTTTCTGAATCTTCTTATCATAAGAGCAAGCTCCTCATCGTCCGGATCTTCTTGAGAATCTTGTATCATAGGAATCATCATTAGATTTTAATGCAATGGATTTCTTACCTCTTGGATCTTCGTCTTCATTAATTCGTTCCACTTCGTAAGGCTTGAAGAGTTCCAATCGGCTCAAATCGACAGGATAGTGGCATAATTCTTTGCGTCTCTCTTATTGAAGTCTTTATATGATTCCAATCCTTGGAGAGTCACTTGATAACACATTCACCTTCACAGGATCAGAAATTTTTGTCCTTGATTCTCAAGACCATTGACAATATTTGTAAAACGGCTCGACATGTCGGTTATAGATTCTCACGATTTCATTTTGAAGGCACATATTGACCAAGAGAATGTTAATTACGAGTCTCCTTCACTGTCTTTGTCCTTCATAGGTGATATGTAATCTATCCGAGACTTCTTTTGGCTTAACAAGAAGATATTCTGTTATATTCAGTTGGTGACAAAGCACAATATAAAAGTAAATTGCTTTTGCATGAGTGCTTGTCTCTTGTTTATCTCTTCTTGAGACATTCCGTACAGTCTCCACGAGTTTCTTTCCCTCTTTCGAATGCTGATGGAATAGTAGGAGTGATTCCTCTTTTTCCTGACTCCATTCCGGAGGATCATTTGACCGTGGAAGCTTTCATCTTGTTCTTCACGATGTTTGTAATCCTTTCCATCAAAGTAGGGTGAGTGCAGTATTGCTTTGCCCTTCCACCAGCCACAATTGCTAGCATACTAGCCATGGATTTACTCTAGTAAAACACTTCAAATAAAGTAAGAAACACGAGCTACGATACCAATTGATATAGCTAGTACAAGTACCTAGAGGGGGAGTGAATAGGTATATAAAAGATTTTCTTGATGATTGCACAAACTTAGATCGTTAAAGGATTTGCAACAATTAATAATCAATCGTAAGACTAAGTAAAGGAAAAAGAGAA
Source organism: Eucalyptus cladocalyx (assembly GCA_017140615.1). Classification (NCBI taxonomy): domain Eukaryota; kingdom Viridiplantae; phylum Streptophyta; class Magnoliopsida; order Myrtales; family Myrtaceae; genus Eucalyptus; species Eucalyptus cladocalyx. The sequence continues at coordinate 2,089,120 of CM029518.1, read as the reverse complement.
TTTAACACGCGGTTTATAGTGGTTAAGCAGTTCAAGCCTACGTCCACTCTTCTTACCTGACCTATTGGCTGGATTCACATATGAACAAAGAGATGTTCGAGTGTTGATCTTCCTTGATTTCTAGGTGTAGATGATCTACCACACTCGCTCAAGGTAACAAGTATAAACCCTCTCTCTTTGTGTATGCAATTTTTGCTCGAAGCGCATCAGACTAATAATCAAGGTTCTTGGACTCTGGAATTTCTCTATCGATCACCTTCTAAAAACAACTAGAAGCGTCTTCCTTTTATACTCCTTTATGCCATCATAGCCGTTGGCACTTGCAAAATTCCTCCATCTACCGATTGGACGGAATCAATCAAGAAGATCATTAGCTATTTAAGAATCGCGATAGTGATCAATCTTGATCCATACAATCGAGGATCTTGGTTTCCAAGAATAGAACATTCAAGAATATTTCGTCGACCATCGGATCTTCAATCGATCTAGATACGAATAAAAGAATCCGTTATTTTTATCCAACCAAGGGATCTACTCCCGGAGGATAGGATCGAATTCTCAACCATATACATATGCCCCGGTTGGATTTCGCCGTCCTTTGAATTAGAAAAGGCATCGGTGAGAATAGTCTTGAGTCTTGAGTCTTGAGTGCAGTGATCATAAAGTCTTCGGACTTTAAGCGTCGGTTTGCAAATATCCAGACTAGACTGATAGAAACATTTTGTCAGCTTCAAAATATTCTGGAAAGATTTCTCCAACAATGTCCAGTAAGGTTAATTCATGTCGCTCGTGTGGAAGGCAACACGGGTCAGCTCCATGCCCCGCTAGGTTAAGAGCATGTTTCGAATGTGCCCAAGGGGTCACATTATAAGGAATTGTCCATGGAAGCAGAGAGGACAACCTTGGTTTCCACCACCACCATCGATGAGATAGATTAGAGGTATGCGCCTCGAACGTGCCACAAGGAGGTCATATGAGATCACGGTTTAGGGCACGTGTGTACACCATCACTAGCAGACTAGATAAAGGAAAAGCTGAAAATAGAACACCACTAAGATAATGAAAGAAATAGGAATGGACCGACTAAGCCGAGAGCAAAGGAATAATGTTTTTGCGGTGTTTTTATCGGACTAGCGTAGTAAGATTTTGAGTGAATGTTGTAAAATTTCTGTTGTTGTAATAAAGTGGTTGAAAGATGGATCTCTAACTATAGTTGTACTTGACGGGTTTGCCTATGTATAACTTTGATACCATATATAAAGGTTTAGCTCGAGCTTTTTGTGGTAATGAATTGTTGTTTTCAATGTGATATGTTTACATGCTGTGACATGAGACCCTTCACAGTCGTCTGAAAGTGTCAATGTTACCATATTACCTTTCTCCTTAAAGGCGTAAATAAATAGTCAACACATTTTTTTTTTATAAAGCGGTCAGTAGCGACTCATCAGCGGAAGCAAAATAAAACATCACAATCTCTCCCCCACCAACCATGATACAAATACACACCACTAATCACCATAATTTTTATAGACAAGCCACGGCACTTATTTACATATATTTTCAAGATGGGACTTCTTTTGGGTCGTTACATCAAAGGAAAAGCCAGGACTCAGCCACGTCAGCCTGGAAACCCCAAAAGAACCTTCGACCCTCTACAGCTCAACGTGCACAATCCCCATCATTAGTGTACGCTAACGATCCCCAAAAGATTCAGCTCCTACAGTCACGCATGGCCCTCACACCCATCCCGGTGCATCGAGGGCGGTGGCGCGTCGGCATCCACGCATCACCCGTTGCGTCGAACATGAGCAGATATAAACTCTTGGACAACGGGGCCCCGAACCGGACCACGTCGTACCATAACTAGACATCGCACTCAAATATACACAAGACCAGGAACATAAGGATAGTCAAACTCCTTGCACTTGACCTACGTTCGAAGGTATGCCGTAAATACGCCCCGCGTAATGGCGGGAAGCGGCATGCTGTAATCGAAATGTTGGTTCCGGGGTGAGTACAACCATTTAGCGGTAAAGAAATCCAATAACAACTCAATGCATCATGCAAATCATACATGCATTGTAGGCGTTACTTACCTTGAAGCCATGCGCATACTATCATGCATCATCTTATCATACATGTCATCATTATCATGGCATCATTATATCATACATGTCATCGTCATCATGACATCATGACATCACACATGTCATCATCATCATGGAATCATTATATCATACATGTCATCATCATCATGACATCATCACATTACACATGTCATCATGCCATATCATATATCATCATCATTATCATCATCATGTATATCATCATGCATGTCATGCCATGGGTGATCATCATTATTTCACATCACATATCATCATCATCATCATCATCATCATCATCATCATCATCATCATCATCATGCATATCATCATGCATATCATATATCATCATCATTATCATCATCATGCATATCATGCATGTCACGCCATGGGTGATCATCATTACATCCGTCACATATCATCATCATCACCATCATCATCATCATTATGCATATCATCATGCATATCATGCCATGGTTTAATTTCCACTTTTAGCTTTCAATTTGATCACCACATCACCCGTTCTTCAAATCATCAATTTCATCATCCCCTCGGGCAAAGACCTCCGAGGCTTCTCGCATTCGACCATCCCAGGCCATAGGGCATTCGGCCCCCCATTCCGGGCATCTCGCATCCCCAGCGGCATCACGAGGCATTCCCCTCGTGCAGAAACCTCGACATGGCTTCCGGCATTTACACTCCCTGGCCGGGCATCTCGCACCCCAATCCGGCATCACAAGGCATTCCCCCCGAGCAAAGACCTTCGACGGGGCTTCCATTACATTTCGGCATCCACGAATCTCCCAAGGCAATCCGGCAATGCATCTCTATACATTCCGGCATCATCCTCCACCACAACCACCTCCTCACTTATCATTATCCATGTTTACCAATTTCGGTCTTAATTTAGCATGGCATATGACGTGACATCAAAGCGAGTCATACTTGGCATGGAATTTACACATATATCTCAATTCAATGTCATGCATACATCAAGACCTCATCACACATGTAACATGGTATAATTATTTATGAAATAAAATTAATGGAATTTATGGCCAATAAAATAATCCATTTTTCATGCCCTTTTTCATTTATTTAAATTCCAACTTTTGTTATTTTCAAAAATATTAAATTTAAATTCTATAAATTCCCAAAAATTATAAAAATTAAAGGCGAGTGATAAATAATGCAATAGGACAATAATTTCATGCAAATTACGCGGCCAATGAGAATTCCACACAATTTCATAATTCACACAAAATAGCATGAAGTTTTCGGATGAAACCAGAGTGCACAGTTTCTGAAGAAATTCGATTAAAATATCCAAAAAACCTCTAAAAATTACGAAATTTTACCAAGTTATAGCGAAGACATTTTCGTACATATTTTATGAAGACTTCGAAGCCAAATTATTTTTAGATTATTTTCTACAGTCTCACGAAGCTTCTGTATCCATTACCGAATCGTCCAGTGCATGCTTCTCCGAAATACTGAGTTTTCACCTACCTGTTCTTCTTCGTTTCCTCTGAAATTTAGATATGTTATACATCAAGATGTTATCTACAATTTTAATGAAGAGATATAAGTCAAATAACCAGAGTATAATCGTCATTTCGGTCCATAATGTCTCAGGTGTCCTGTAATACACCTCCAGAATTACCGTCTTCAAGATCTAGTCGTTTTATGAGTTCATACTTGTTAATTTTGCTTCATATTTGAGTATGTTGTAGTTTAAGATGTCCCCTACAACTTTCATGAAGAAATCGAAGAGATATTCTTAGCACAAACCAACATGCAACCACAAATCCAACAAGATGTCAGTGAAATCGTTCCAGATCTGAGGTCTCCGTAGAATGAGAGTTTAACCCCTCAAATATTCATCATTTTCCACGAAATTTCAGTATGTTGTATTTCAAGATGTTATCTACAACTCTCATGAAGATATTGGAGCAAAAATCGGACTCTAAGCATGCATTCAAGCTCACACAACATTCTGATTCACACTGTTCGAGCAAGAACAGCCATGCCATTCAAGAATAAACCAACCATACTTCGGTTTTCTCACCTAAACACCCAAAAACGGGACGAGAGTTTCCTTAGCCTCGGAACGACCCACGGGCGCCTGACGAGCGGAATTCGCCAGGCCAGCCCTTTCTTTAGCTGTTCCACGAACGATACGGTGAATGATTCTTTGTGCAAGATCCTACCATGCCCGGCTTCACTCGGGCATCTAGTCCATCGAGTAAGATAGCAGTTCTCTTTAGGGACAACAACTGGTTTCGGCCTGCCATGGCCTCGTCAGGAGAGCGGCATCAGCTCCCGACCAGTTTGTGCATGAGAGGCCTACCCCGTCTTCAGAGCTCCTAAGCGATATAATCCTTCTATCCTAGAACTCCTAGCACCAACCGTCACGCCACTCCCACGGACCGGTTGTGTTCTACCCTTACGCTTCATACTCTTCCCGAGATAACCCCAAGCGCCACTCACAAGTGTCACGAGTACGGGAGGATTCACGGACCGTGACATTCTCTCCACTCAGTCGCAACGCCTCGTTGCGATCTATCTTCGATCGCTTCCTTGCGTAAATTAACCATTGATGTGCCACTTTTGGGAATTCACATCGAACGGTCACGCTCGCCCAACAAAACGAGGTCTTGCTCCATTGGTGGCCTCTTTTGATCTCGGCCACTCGGCCTTTTAGTCACTGCGCTTTTTGGCAAGTGTGGCATTTTTCGCCAACCGCATCTTTTGGCGGCACCGGTCCGGCCTAATCGGCATCTTGACTGACGGACCAATGGAGGTTCTTTTCTTGTTGAAAGCGCAGCGGTAGACCTCTTCTTCGTATTCACCGATCGATCCGGGAACGTTATCCCCATTCGGCAAGGGTTCGGTTCTTCTCGAACTCCCTATCGGCTCGGCTCGAGGCCCGGCTCGTCCTAGTACCATTGCCATCAAGGAACGAAGAGCGCAGCTGCGTTTGAGCATTTGCCCCAGCCATTCACTTTCCGCTGCGCGAGGATCGGACCGGGCACTCATCAGTTCGACCCACAAGAGCGAGAAGTCCGATTCTCCGACTTGCTCACTCGCTTACTGGAGGGATTCCTGCTCTGATACCACTTGTCACGGGCCGAGAGTTTCCTTGGCCTCGGAAACGACCCGCGGGCGCCTAGCGAGCGGAATTCGCCCGAGCCGGCCCTTTCTTTAGCTGTTCCACGAACGATACGGTGAATGATTCTTCGTGCGAGATCCTACCACGCCCGGCTTCGCTCGGGCGTCTAGTCCATCGAGTAAGGCCAGCGGTTCTCTTTAGGGACGACAAGCTGGTTTCGGCCTGCCATGGCCTCGTCGGGAGGGCGGCATCGGCTCCCGGCCGGTTTGTGCACGGGAGGCCTACCCCGTCTTGAGCTCTAAGCGATATAATCCTTCTATCCTAGAACTCCTAGCACCAACCGTCCGACGCCACTCCCACGGACGGTTGTGTTCTACCCACGCTTCATACTCTTCACCGAGATAACCCCAGCGCCACTCACAAGTGTCACGAGTACGGGAGGATTCACGGACCGTGACACAAGCTCTTCATACACACATGCAAGAGCAGCTAGAGGACTCCCACTTGCCTTTAGGCCGGATGGACGACGGCACACGGCGCGAGCACGGCGGCACATAGCGGACGGACGTCGGCTCCTCCTCGGTTCCTCCTCTCTCGGCCGCTCCCCTCTCTCTCTCTCTCACACTCTTGGCCGAATGAAGTAACCGGCCACCCTTCTCTCTCTCTTCCCTTTTATCCCCCTAATCCTCATCATTGATAATCATTGCTTGCCTTCAAATTAGCCAATGCATGGCATCCTAGTCTAGGCCAATGCATGAAGACTTCTTGCCACTTGTCTTGATGGGCTTTTGGGCTTTTGGGCCGGCAACTCTCTTGGGCCTCCCTCTTGGTCGATGGCAGCCCACTTGTGGGCTTCAATGGGTTGGCCAACTTGGCCCATTAAAGATCCACTTTTGGGCTTAAGGCCCAATCAAATTTTACCCTCCTTTTTTTTTTTTTTGGAATTTCTTCTATAAATATATTTTTTTAAATTTTAATTTTCAACATGGCCAAAGTCTTGTGACATTTTGTTTATTGAAATTTATCTACCAAATTAAATTCTCACAAACACATGCACAAATCATCTAATCTTAAAAGACTAATGGCAAGAGCATTAAATCATAGGAAATTTTATTACCTAATTAGAGACTTTAACACACCTTATGGCTTGATTTTAAATTTTGGGATGCCACACCGTCGATAGAGGAAAATTTCGAATTTATCATAAGTTGAGGAGGACCCTTGTCTCGACCAAATTTTCGGGTGTGGATCACCTAGGATTTGGCTAATGGATTGTTAAGCCTAGACCTAACTTGGGCTCTCCCAAGCCCATACCAATTCGCGATTTTAGGTTCAAGTTCTTAACATGCAATTGATTTGTCGCCACTAATCTATTTTTGGTGGGTCGATTATAAATCCAAGTAAAGTAACGGGAGATTCACTTTACTCCTACGAACTAGAGATTTGGGTATGGGATTTGATTACGCTAGATTTCTCTAATGTCCTTTCGTTACCATTTCTTTTATTTTGAAAAAAAAAAAAAGGTTTTGCTGACAGCTTGAATTGATTTCAAACTATTTTCCTAACATGTGAGGTTATCATGCGAGTGTGCAATCCATCAATTTAACACCAAAGTAAAGCAGTAAATAAATTGCAGGACTTACCTCATAGCAACAAAAGCATATGCAATGTTAAATTAAAATCCACATCAATAACCCTAGATATGGTTTCTAATTAACAAGCAATTACTCAATTTTTGTTTTCTCATCTTCAACGAGAATATAGTCCATATGCAATGCAATGCTTCTAATCTAATATGAAATGATATGGCATGCCAAATATGTCCTAAACTATATGAATGAGTAGAAAAAAAAAACTAATGATTTCTTAATTAACATGCAATAATTAAACATGCAATCTAAATTAACCAGAATGACTTAATTCTAATGACGTGTGATGCAATGCGATGATGTACAAGATTATTTTAACTAAAATGACATGCGACATACAATTTAATATGCGAGCTATATGTCACGTGATATTTATTAAATGACCTAATCTAATGACGGGCAATTTCTAATTAAATGAACCTAGCAACAATCACTAAATAGCGTGCATTTTATGGACCTAATTCTATATGAGCGTGCACATGATTTTTTATTCTGAAAATGCAATCTATCCTAGAAATTGCAACTAATTTATCCTAAGACAAATTTTATTTTTTATGAAATGCAAAACATAACTATTTAGATTAAAATTCTATCCAGCTTATATTAAGGATCATGTCAGACTAAATCCTAATTTAAACTAAGATATTGTCTTAACCTAGCAAGCTCTAACCTAAGATGCAAAAATTAATCTAAACTTAAAATAAAACATGCAATTTATTCTAATATGCCATGACGCGCAAAAAGAAAACTCTAATTCTAATTTTTTTCTTTTATGAAATTCGAAATTAAGATTAAACATGCAATTCAAAAAAAAAAAAAACATCTTAAATGAATGTGCTTTCTTTTTTCTTTTCTTTTCCATGATTCAAAATAAAATTCCTATTCTAAATATGCAAGATAATAAAAAACAAACCTAATCCTAATTCTACATTTTTTTGGATTTTCTTATTTAAAATTTCGAAATATGATTACGATTTTAACCCTAAGACTAGGAATATTCTAAAACAAACTTAACCTAATTCGAATTTTTTTGATTTTTTCCTCTTATGAAAATAAAATTGATCCAAACACCACGACATCAAATCAAGCAAGGCAATATTGATATCAAAAATTGACAAACCATATCTCGCGCATGAGATCGGGTGGACCAATTTTAACATTAAATCGCGAATCAAATCTCGGGCTTGAGATTGGATTGTCGATTTTGTAAGAAGATTGCGAGTCGGATTTGGGCGCGAAAATCGGACATCAATCCCTAGCTTGAGAGACTTTTTCATGTCGGAATATCAATCATACATTTAAGGAACAATTCTACTAAAAAAAAAAGCTATAAAGGAAAAAAATAAAAACTCAAGAAAGAGATAAATGAATAAATAAACTACCTAATTTTCCTTTTTGTCCTTTTTTTTTTTTCACGCAAAGCTTGCACTGTGCAAGGCTAGTCGAAGCAATGGATCGAGGTCCGGCGGGAGGAAACTTTGGCGAAGGGTGGCGGCACGCACGGCTGGTCGCGAGTTTGGCGGGACGGGGATGGCACGGAGGTGAAGCTACTAGTGTTTGGGCACCGCGAAGGACAACGACGAGGCTTAGATCGGGGGTAGCGGCTAGTAGCTTGGGTGGAGGCTTGATTGGCGAATGCGCGATCGTGGCTAGTCGCGGTTCGGGCGGGAGCAATGACGTCGGGCTACGGATCGGTAAGGGAAAACTCGTGGGGGCACGGTTACCGGCGAAGTGTTGAACGGCGGTGCGAGATCTCGCGGGTTGCGGTGATGGAGCCGGGCGGAGGGCAGCGGGAAGCACGGCAACATGGGCGTTAGATCGTCGATTCTATGCCGGGCGATCGTGGATGACCCGGTGAAGTGGTAGCAACTAGTGGCACGGTTGGGTCGCGTTGAGGCACGGCTCAACTCTTTGAGGTTGAACGGTGGCGAGTGCGGCGCGGTTGAGGAAGAGCCGGCCGGTCGGTTGTAGATCTTTGGGCAGCGAACTTGGGAAGACAATGAACAGTAAGGGTCAAATCACTCCCCTTCTGTCTCTGTATTATCTTTCTGCCTTTTCTTTTACTTTTCACTTCTCTTTTTTCCTTCAACGAAGAAAACTGAATCCCCTCTTCCTTTGTCTCTCTCTTTTCACTTGACTTTTGTGTTTTCTTTCTCGACGAAGAGAAGCCCCCCTTAGTTCCTTGTACACTATTGCTTTTATAGGGGGTAGGAGATAGGTTTTTGATTTCCCCTTCAAATCTACATCCGCGATACTTTTTCACCAACTGATCACGTATTAATAAGAATTCAAGATTACGATAAATATTTTCTCGAAATCCAAATCTTCCACAGATAAATCGCAATATTTTTTCACACACATGCCTTATCCAAAAGATTCATATCCCGGAAAAATTTAAAATTTCTATTTTCCCACGAGATAATTTTCAATTAATAAAAAACACGGGCTTGGGCCAACTTGCTCGCTCCGTGGGCTTAGTCCAACTAATTTGAACCCATCGCCTTTGGTCCAATAAATAAAATGCAAATTAAAATAAAATGCACCTAAATTTATATACTGTGTAATTAATATTTTTTTGTATAAAAATAAACCTAATTTTTAATGCGATAAATGACTAAACGGGCCATCAAAATTTAGGTATCAACAACCCTTGATTTCCCTAATCTAATCGCAAGAGACAACACGTTTGTTAGACGGGGGTTGTCAAGGGTACTTGACAACTATCATGGATACGATAGTTGTGGAGCTGAAAAAAGGAAGACATTCCTAAGTTAGCATTTCGTACTAATTCTTGTCACTATGAGTTCGGAGTGATGCTATTCGGGTTGTGAATGCTCCAGTTGCTTTCATGGATTTGATGAACGGGGTATTCAAGGAAAATTTGGATTAGTTTGTGATCATGTTCATCAAGGATATTCTAATGTATTCGAGTAATGCTTTGATGAGCATGAGAGTCATATGAGTATAGTATTTCAGGCCGATGATCTATGGATTGGATGCTAAGTTGAGCAAATGCGAGTTGGGTTGACTCATGTCGTGTTCTTAGATCATGTGATTTCAGGCGAAGGAATCTCTATGGGCCCAAGTAAGAATGAAGCAATGATTAAGCGGCCAAGACCCACGATAGTGATAGAAATCAGAAGTTTTCTGGATTTGGAGGTTATTACAGTTGGTTTGGGAAGGGTTCTCATCTTCGGCGTTGCCATGAGCGTGAACTTTTAAAGAAAGAAGAGAAATTTGTGTGAACAGACACGTGCAAGACTTGTTTCCAAGAGTTTAAGGAAAAGCTAACTACGCATTTGTGCGATGATTCCATCGATCTGAAGGATATGAAATCTATAGTGGTGCGTCGTTCAAAAGACTAGGTGGCGTGCTAATGCAACATGGTAAGAGTGTTGCATACGCATTCCGCTAGTTGAGACATCATGAATTGAACTACCCGACGAGTGACTTGGTACTCGCAGCATAAATTTTTTGTACTAAAGACTTAGATGTGTTAGTCGTGTGGAGGAAGAATCGGACCTTCATTGATCAACAAAGTCTACGGTATTTATTCTTTTAGAAGGAATTGAATGTGAGATAGCAACTTGTGAATTAGAACTTTTGAAGGATTAGAGTGTGATATTTTGCATCACCTTGGGAAGATGAATTAAGTCACATATGTGCTGAGTTAGGAGTCTTCAGTTGCATATATGCTGGTTAAAGAATGGACCTTACTTAAGAAAGTTCGAGATTCGATTTTCAATTTTGAGATGGGCTACCTTCCAAATCCTATAGCTGCTCTTAGAATTGAGTCGGATACTCAAATAAGAATTAAGGCACAACTTTGTAAGTCAGGATGATTGTTACAAACTTTCAAGACCCTAAAATAGAAATGGGAGCATATCATGATGGATTTCGTGACCCCAAAAGTACCCGACTCCACATCAGTCATGTACACCGATCCATCATTCAGTGTCGGCTATCCAAAAAGTGTCATTCGCTACCAGTCACACGCGTAATCACACCCAGCCCAATGCATCGGCTGGTGGCGGCGCGGCATCCCAATCATAACCCCATCTCGGCAGATATGCACGAACATGAACTCCTGGACTACAAGGCCATCAGGTAGACCAATGTCATACATAACTAAAACTCGAACACGGAGGAACACCAGACCACGAGCACCAACACAAGAATGCTCCGAACACTCAACCTCAACGTCGAATGGTAAACCATAGAAAGTACCATGCATGACCGGTAATCGAGGCATCTCCTAATCTGAAATGTTAGTCTCCAAAGGGGTGAGTACAACCACTCAGCAGTAAAAGATCTATCAAACTACACAATGCATCACGCAAGACAACCACAATTTCATGTGAAATGCACATATCATCCATGCAATCATGCATATATTTCCATGAGATTCATTCATTAAGTCAATTTATGTTCCATGCCATATGCACATACATGCGCATGATTCATATCATCCATACCATCATGTATATGTCCCCATGAGATCCATTCAATGCCTTCATGATATCATTCTCAATGTCACATAGTATCAACTCAATTTCATAGGCAAAATATGCATCATGCTATATGCACACGCACACGCATGATTCATTTCCCATTTTGATATTAAAAAGGATCTCATTTTCTCCAGCGATCAAATTTTTGCATCTTTCGTAACTCTCACACCCAACTTGGCATCGCGCGACCTCCGGCACACACCTCGAGCATCCAGCACACCTCCGGGTATCCTGCACCCAAGCGGCGTCACGAGGCCATCCGACACAAACCTTCGGGCATCTCGAAACTCCTGAGGCATCCGGCACACCTCCGGGAATTTGGCACATGCCTCCGGGCATCCTAACACTCCTGGGGCATCGTTAACTCAAGGGTCCGATGGTATCATTAACATCACAATGTATATTCACATATATGTCTCACTTTCAAAATAACATTTGGTGCAATAATGTCAAAGGTTTCAATCAAATTTTGATGTCATATGATATGCTAAATGTCACCACATATGCTGTGTAAATAACAACTCAAGACATTTAAGGTTACCAAGCAATTTCATTTGTTCTTAAAATAAAACAGTTTCTCGGATAAAACAAAATGCACTTCTTTATTTAAAATTCTGGAAAAATTGGTAAAAATTATTAATAAATTCTGAAAATTTAACATGTTATAAACGAGATCTAAAGAAAAAGGTTTCATGAAGAACACCATGTCAAAAGAACTTCGTACGAGTCGCTATGGTCCATGCATCACAGCCTTAAAATTTCAAACATCACCATTGCACAGTTTTATTCACAAATTCGGTATAAACCTTAAATCAACTCAGAAAATTCTGAAATTTTGATATGTTATAGACAAAAAACCTAGAGGTAAAAGTTTCATGAAGAACTCGAAGTCATATTCATAATAGATCAAAAGCTATAACCACCATAACTCTCCTTAACCCTTGGTAACGATTTCCAGATTTAACAATTTCAAAGAAAAATCGTTTCACCTACCAATAATCATTTGTTTCTTCTCAAATTTTAGTATGTTACTCCTCAGGATGTCATCTACCACTTTAATCAAGGACACGAAGTCAAATTTCGACTAGATAATTACAGAAAATTCACGGAGTCGCCAAATGTCAAGCTGTTTTTCCATGAAATAGTTTACTAGCTTAAATAACTACTCCTATACCTTCGAATTCTAGCATCCAGCAACATAACTCAATCTTCTCCAAAGTCTATTACACTTCACACACAACCACAACAAGCAAAGTGTAGATCAACGGACTCTCACTTGCCTTAAGTTCATCAAATCACAGCAAGCAAAAATAGCAACTTGGGGCTTGGGCACGGCTCGATCGATGGTAGAGCTAGGCGGCGTTGACGGTGGCAGCAGGTGCATGCACGGCGGGGTTGGTCTCCTTCTTCCCTCACCAAAGCACCCTCACAAACTCTCCCTCTCTCTCGGCTTTCTCTCTTTTCTCTCTCGCGAACACTCCTTGCTCACTCCGCCCCTTCTCTTTTCTTTTTTCTTTCATGATTAGCTAGTAATCATTAGCTTTGCATGCAAGAGACACTTGTAGAATCCCTCTCACCACTTGTCATTCTTCATGCAAAGATGATGGGCCTCAATGGGCCGGGCTTGGTTGACTAAATGGGGGAATGGTGGGCTGTTGCTTTGGGCTGGTTCGGCCTTAAGTGTCCAGCCCACACTTGCTTGTAATAATCCACCTTAATCCCTACTTATAATTACTTAATTTCAAATATTCACATGGCCATAGAATTTTGCAATATTAATTGATAGAAATTCGACTTATAGAGTACACGGCCAAGAATAAGAAAAATTCTTTATCAATTCATCCTTTAGTACAATCGTTGATCACACATGGACATAGGACACATTTCCAACAAACAATTGTCCATTAAATGCTCAACCTTGCTTAATTGTAATCCATTGGTCTAATGACTATAACATAGTCCGATGGCACTTTCGATACCTTTTTATAGGTTGCGGTATAACTAGGGATTGTTATGAAATTTTAGGATGCCACACGAGGCTCCTAGAAAAGTTGTATTGTTGAGTATTGAAGGCCCTTAGAGTTCCAAATTGGTGATTATATCTTTTTGGAAGTGTCACCAATGAGGATACCCCACGCTTTAGTGAGGAGGGAAAAACTGAAACCAAGGTACATAGGTTCATTTGAGATTCTGAAAAGAATCGGGATCCTAACGTATCGTCTTGTGTTGTCACCAAGGTAGGTGCAAGTGCATGGCGTCTTTCACATGTCGAGGTCGAGAACGTATGAGCTGACTGACCCACGTGCTAAATTTTGAAGAATTAGACGTGGATGATAGAGTGTCGTACGTGGAAAGCTTGGTTTAGATTGTGAATCAAAAAGATCAAATTTGGTGAACTAAGATAGTCCCTTTGGTCAAAGTGGTGTGACAACATCACGGGATTGAAGAAGTAACCGGGGAAAGTGAGACTCGATGAGACGATGATACCTCGCCTTTTTGTTTAAGGATTAGTAAAGGTTTAAATTTTGAGGACAAAATTTTTATAAGAGGAAGAGATGTGACATCCAAGATGTTTAGTCCTGTTTTCCACTTTGAATAAAATGGGCAACTCATTCCCGCGCCTATAGGGCTGTTCTCGAGTTGATCACTCTTGAGATAACTAGACTATCTAAGGAAATAGACTTGAGAATTCGACAGGGAATCGACTACTCGACAATGCTCATTTGCTGAGATCTTGGGTGATCCCACTAAATTGCAAAATTCTCATCGAATTGGCACTAGTTTGATTTTTCTATTGTTTTGGTATCGTGTATACGTATTTGAATCCTTGAGATTTTCGACAAGCGAGAGTCACCATTGTGTTGAGTGGAGTTCATTATGGCTTGAAGAAAATCGGCCATGGGTCATTTGCACTAAAAATCTCTTAAAACTACCCGGTAGTTTAGGTCATGCTAAAACCGCGTTGAATGGAAATTAACCATGAATTCAAGTTCGATTTTAGAAATTGAAGATTCTGTCAATTCATAATAAATTCTAGGAATGTCGACTCGGTCTTAGAAGATTTTTTAGAGATTCTAAGATTTTTATAGAAAATTGATTCAAACGTTGCGGAAAATTAACGGAAATTCTGATTGGCCGAATTGAAGAGATTTTTGACTTACAAACCAAGCTATATGGCGAAGGGGACTTGCAGAAATTATGTAGACTTTTTCTACACCAATATTGGTCTTTGAATTTGGGAATTTGTTGAAGAAATTGAAGACTAAAATATGAAATTCGGAGCCTAGGATGAGAGGGCACATTAATTGCATCAAAATTTGGGTAATTGGTGGAAATTATATTGGGAAAGTATTAGGGGACTTGGTATTCAATGGAGGGGATAAATCCATTGACTTTACCCCTTAATTCTATTTTTTTCATAAAGCAAAACCAGCTAGCCTCCCATTGTTGTCTCTCGCTCCTCCATCTCTATTTATTCCTCTCTCCTTTAACCTTGGTCTTCTGCTTTTGCTTTTAAAATTTTCTTTCCTCTCTTGGACGAGTTGTTCCTGCTCTCCTTCATTTCCCTCCTTCGGACAGCCCATATTCCACTGAGTTCCCCGGCTGAAGACGTCCAACGCTTGTTGCTCTTTGGTCAACACTCTCTCCATAGAAGCCTTTTCGTTTGACTGCATATCCTCACACCAGCTACCCCACTTCACTGAAGCAGTGCCGCCCCACACTCAGCCCAACTTTCCTTCATGTCTTCATCCAGCTGCTGCGAGACTAGCATTTCCCCTGAAGCCACGCGTATTCAACAGCGTAGCAACAATGCCCGCGTTGCCCTCCATTTTCTTCGTGTGCGCCAGTTAACGCTCAGCTTCAGCATCTTTGTTTCGTCCGCGACGCCTGTCCCATCCACGCGTCCACGCCATCCACGATGCCACAAAATTTCATTTCCCTTGCTGCTTCCTTTGTTCGGCCCAGTAGCAACGCACGAAGCCCAGCTTCACCTATTCCTCAGCCTAGCAATCTTCAAGAGTCTAGCAGCCTAAGTCTTTAGCCATCTCAACTCAAGTAAGCCCAGAAGCTCCATGAAGGTCAGTCAAGCAGCCCACAAATTGAAGCGCACAAAATTGCAGCTCCAATTCGATCACGGAGCCAGTGAATTACGTCCATTCAGCCCACGATTTGAAGCCCGACTGAGATCAGCCTAGAAATTCAGCAAGCCCAAGCCTAAGTCTAAGCCCATAAATTTCTGTGGGCTTGCAAGGCTTTGGGCCCGACTTCGAGTGTTTGCCGACTCTGTTATTGAAAACTTCAATTTCGGCGTCATCGCGTCGTCGTCGAGATGTTCCAGTCTTCGCTTTGCAAAAGTGAGTAATCTCACTAATCCTTTCTTAGTAGATTAATTATGCTTAATGATTGATTAATGTTAATTAAGTAGGACTATGTGGTTAGATTAGAGTAGATTAGTGATTATTAATTAATTGTGATACATATTAGACATTTTGATTGTGCAATTAGCAAGTGGATATAGTCTACTATTTGTTGAATGTATCTGGGATTTTCCGACCCTTATTGGGCTTCAATTAGGCAATATGAGCCTAAATTGGATTTTTACTAATTAATTATTAATTTTCGAAATGAACAAATGAATTATTTATTTTTCGAAAATTCAACCTGGATGGCCGATGATTGGAATTTCATGCTAATCGTCGTGATGCAGTCCGTTTATTTATTTGAGCTCT